>CANUEP010035105.1:0-18788 GCA_947857235.1 Jatropha podagrica | reverse complement strand
TCCTCGTAATTTTCCGGACGTTTCAAGTACCATATTGGCATATTTCTGATGAACTTCCAAAATGGCCTTTGGTCCGGCCGGGCTGTTTGCAGTCCGGAAAAATAGGCTTTTGAGCCTGAAAAAATTGAGTGTTCACAGTTTTACATCTCAATTTCTAATTAATCTCATTATTAATTAATTATGAATTAATGGACAATGTGGAGGCTGGTTTAACTAGGCAAAATGGGTGCCCAACATCTTCCCATTTTGTACCCAATTCCTGATCCCGTCTCTAGTTTAAAGCCAGATTAGTTGATTCTAAGGAATCTACCAATTCGAGAATTCTTTCCTAATAAGGAAGTCGACTACAATTTTAATAAAATTTTTACCAAAGTAAGAGAACTCTTTTTTCGAGGATTAAAGAATGGGTTCAATAAAGAAAACCTATTTTATTAAATAAAATTAACCAAGCCTATTCGAATTCATTTCTTCCTTCCAAAAGGGGAAATAGAAAAAATCTTACGTCCTCAACTGGACTAATCTCAATCCCTCTCTTGAAGACCATGTAGCCTAGGAAGATGTTAGATGGTGCCCTGAAGAGGCATTTTGGACAGATTAAGCTTCAATTGTACTAGCGAAGTTTGGAGAAGAACTTTTCAAGACCTATCAGGTGGCTTGGTCCATCCCTGGTGTGGATGACCATATCATCAACATATACTTTCACATCTTATGCATCATATCATGAAAATTGATGATAGCCATCCTCTAATAGGTGGCATTGGCATTCTTTAACCCAAATGTCATCATCTGGTAGAAGAAAGTACCACCCCCCAAGTGATGAACAAAGTCTTGAATTTGTTTGAAGGTTTCACTGGAATCTGATTATACCCAAGCTACAGATTTGTCGCTGAGATGACGCTTGATCCTGCCATTCTATGAACAAGTAAGTCAATGTATGGTAATGGGAAATCATCCTTGGAACAGGCTTTACTCAAATCCCAATAACACCAATGCAAATTCTGATATTGCCATCTTTCGTAGGGACTAGTACTATATTAGACAATCAAGTGGGATAGTCTATTGCTTTGATGAAATCGTTCCCCAATAGCTTGGTTGTTTCTTCCTTGATGCTTAGAGAGATCTGCGGTTTTTGTCTTCAGAGCTTCTGTTTCACCGGCTTAATATGATCATAGGTGGGCATCTTGTGGATTGCAATTTTGGGATCCATGTCGGTCATATCACTTGGATACAAGCAAAGCAGTCTAAGTATGTCTAATGAATTTTTTCAACCCATTCTTATCATCACATTCACGCACAATATGCTTCGAGTTCAGTTTTTGTGTCAATATGTACTTGTTCTTGTATGATTGTTGTTTCCTTTTCATTTTCTTTTTTGCTAGCAATCTCATTTGGGGTAGAAAAAGGGTAATAAGAAAATCAAAAATTTTCATTGTTGGAAAAGTGTCATAATCAGCATTTACATTCAATTCAATGAAAAGACCCCCTAGGTCTGACCAAGAAGACATGGATGACTCAAGAGACACTAACTCTAAAGAATAGGACTCTAACTCATCTTCAGTTTTTGACTCAGGTTCAGGTTTAGACTCGGTGGATAGGATGGACTGCTCTATGCTTCTCTCTAAGTACCAATTCTAGAGTGGAGCTTAGGCTAATTGTTTAAGGTTGATGGGGTCTGCTTCCATCTAGTTAGTGATCATGCATAGGTCAAAAAGCGAGGTTTCCATACGATCTTCCCAATTGGCCTATGCCTAAAGAGAGGCTCGCAATATTTTACGATAGGCCTAACATCAAAGAAAATTTTAAAACCACGAATTAGTTGCTTAGTTATGGGACAATACCAAGGCTCTTGAAAGTGGTAATAGGGTTCAATCTCTCCTCTTTAATGAAATAATCGTTAAGGGTTGTAAAATGTGGGCGCATCTAGATGTCCCAAAATTCACCTCTCTTCCTTGCCAACATCTTAGCATCCTCTGACTCCTCCACGTCTTAAGCGCTCAATTTATACCCAAGCTCAAAAGGGGGTTCATCCATCAGATATTTGTTAGAATACATGCCTTGTTGATCTCGACCTAGTCCTATTCTTGGAAAATAACACATAGCCTCCATCATGTTAGCTACCAAAGGATTCCTATATGGGTCCAAGTCCACAAGGAATACTTTAGTACCTAAGTCAACCTCAATGCATTGGATTGAGTCAAAGGTGAAACCAAAGAGTGAATACACTATTGGCTTAGGCTAAATCTCCAAAAGAGAAGCTATAGTGGGGACTTCTAATTTCCCAGCTAAATCCCCTAAAACTATGATAATGGCATTCCTATGCGAGAACTTAAGCTTTTGGTGAAGTGAAGAGGCCACTACCTTGGCCTGATGAATTCATGGACAACCCAAAAGAAGATTAAAGCAAGTCGATATGTCTACTACTTAGAATGCTATAGTCATGGTTACGGGCCCGATTATGACATAAAGATTGGCCATGCTTAGTACTTGCCATATAGTGTTGTTGTATGCTCTCACTATCTAATCGAAGGGCATAAAGTCTATAGTGGGCAATCCAAGGCAACTTGCTACCTTAAGGGGGCATACATTCAACACGAAACCGTTGTCTTACCCTTGGCCTGAACTGTCACATAAAGGGCATGGTTATGGGTATTATCTACATTGGGAATCTCCTACTTTATGAAGAAGATTGTTGTTGTAGAGGTGTTTCTGGTAATGAAGGCCACCAATGCTTTAGTGGTGATATAAGCCATAGTTTGGCATTAGTTCATTACTTTGCAAAGAGCTTCATAATGAACAAATGAGGACTCAATCAACTCCCAATTAGAGATTTTAGCCTTTGTTTTCTTTGGTTTCTCTAACACAAAGTTCTTTGGTAGTGGCTTGGTGCTAGAACTAGGTGCATCTTTGGCCAAGCTGGTTGGATTTGGCAAAGCTTAAGGAGGAGAGGGGTATTGTCTTCCATTTCGAGTTATGACATTAATTTTCTACAAAATATCATTTAGGTCAATGATATAGCATGTATCCCTATAGAGGGGTTGGATCAGGAAAACCAAGTCAAGGTCTAGTTCTTGGTGGATCATGTATATATTTGGCTAGTGGTGTGATAGAGAGTTGTTGTTTATGTTCGATCAGGGTCGAACGGGTAAAATTTGTCCACTTTCCATAAGATCTTGTATTTTGTGCCTCAAGGTCTTGCATTAAGATTGTAATTCTGGGAGATAGGGTTTGGAGATGCTCTTAGCTCAAGAGGCTAGATCAACTTATCTTCCACAGCCTTTCAGTAAATGAAGGATAGAGAGACCTCCAAATCAGTGAAAGTACGATGTTAATTCTAACAATTGGTCTAAGAGAAGGAGGTGAAACTTGTCAGTGGCTAGTCAGATTAGCCACTTCACCGCTTTTCTGATTTGCGAAAGGAACAACATGGCAACTAGCTGGAAGCTCCATCATCCTTGATTTAGCTTAACTGGATCAAGTCCTCAATCTTATTAGTTATAACAATCAAGGTTTGAAAATTTGGTAAATATTGGTTCCTCAAAAGTTTCTGGTGGGATGGGAGGTGGTTCTTGACAATGATGTTAATTTACTCTTGCTTTATTATCTTGCTAAGCATTTGCGAAGCTTACCTCTCCATCCCATAAGGAATGAGGAGAAGGACTCTCTAGCACCTGTTAGGTTCAAGGCATCACATTTTTCATCTTAAGTCTTCTTCTTGTTACTATCCAAGGCGACAAACCAGCATAAAGCTACACTTGTGAGGGACTATTGCAACAATTGCATAAGCAGCTCATTGTTCACTCCTAGAAGAGTCAAGGAACCACGTACATTTTCAGGTGGGTCTTTCGGCAAGTCACTCCATCAAATTTATCCATGCTAAGCATCTTGAACTTGGTTGGCAACTTAATGTCAGGGAAAAGGGGGAAGACAGTCAACATCAATCGAGTTTTCACACTTCTTGATGTTTTTCAGAAACTTCTCGATGTTTTTCAGAAACTTCTCGATGTTTTTCAGAAACTTCTCGAAGGCGTCCATCTTTTCCATCATTTTTCTAACCTCAGGCAAGGCAATGTCATCTCCAACCTAGTTTGGAGGAATGGTAGTATCAAAGGAAGCAGCAACCTCAGGAATTGGCCCATTAGCGGTCTAATTGTTAATGGGAGGGATGACATGTTTGTGAGAGTTATGTTCATTGGATCCCCCAGCTTGATTAGGAGGCACAGTGCTATTTTGACTAGTATTCATTAGAGTTATAACCTCCCTTATTATAGTCTCCCTCCAAGCCATTATGGTGTTTTGGAGGTGGTTTTGTTGGTCATTCAGCATAGCCTGAAAACAATTCTATTGTTCTTGAAGCATCTCATTCATCATCTCTCTCAGATTTTTAGATGTAGAAGAAGCCATGCTTGTTCTCTAAAAGAAATAAACAAAGGGTAAGTTTCTAACTTTGGTAAAGTTTTAAAGCATATAATATCAAGTTTGGTATTCAGGTCAGTGTTCAAGGTTTCGATATTTAGTGGGTGCTCAAGTCATTATTTAAGGTTTTATGTGATGCTCAAGTCGGTGTTTGAGGCTATGGGTCAGGGCATTGCATTTGGTTTATAGTGCTTAGGTATGTTTTAAGGCTTTAAGTAATAGTATGTTCAAGTTAGTGTTTGAGGCTTTGGTAATCTTAGTAACTGGTGGGGGTCAAGTCAAGTCTTGATGGTAGTTTGGGGAGGATGCCCCCAGTTTGTAGAGCTTAGGTAAGGTTTAATGCTTTAAACAGATGGTGTACTCAATTTGTAACAACCACCGCCCAATCCAGGAGAACCAGACGACATATGCCACATTCAGTGCCGGAGCACCGTCTTATGTCACTCACTGTATCTAAATTTCTTATTTAATTAGAAGTGGTTAGATTTTCATAAGGAGGCAAGTAATTTAAAATTTAAAAAAAAAAAAAGAAAAAAAGTTTAGGAAATTCCTACGAAAATTTCGCAAGAGTTCCCCCTAAAATTTAACTTGCCACAAAGAAAATTTACACACTTCCAATATCAACCTCCAAACCTTAACTCCAAATCATTGCAAAGGTCACGCAACACTTCTAAAATTTAAGATCAAGTCATCTTATTATATTTTTATCCATTCAAGAAATAAATATATCATCATACATTCAACATTCAAATAATTAAATAATAGCACTTATATATCCACAAATCTCATTATTTACATTATCAATATTTACAAACCCAATATTGTTACTGTAAGTCTATACATGCCATAGTTTACATTAGTATACATGTCCTACCCAAAATGTTATATCTACTCTGATGCCCTCTTCTGGTCTTAACAGGTGCCCTTCGCTCGTAACCTGCGCATGATAGAAATCAATACGTTGAGTGGAAGACTCAGTGGTGCTAAATAATTATAAAACTAAAACATCCAAAGAACACCAAATGACTAATTTCAAACAATATACTTTTTTTAAAAAAAATATCGAAATCATATTAATTAAATCCAGATATTTGAAAGATCATAAGAAATTCACACTTAAAAATTTATACCATCTCACAATAAATAAGAAAATATCATAAATGCCAATATGTTCTCCGGTTTCAATATAATAAATTAAAATTCTCATTTTCATTTTATCTAAAGCTCATACCAATACCGAAAATATGTAAGTAGATTCGATCGTGGCTTGTGAAAGCGCCACCCACCAATCACATAATTGTAGCCTATGAAAGCGCCACCCACCAATTATATAATCGTGGCATGTGAAAACGCCACCCACCAATTACATAATCGTGGTCTAAGGCCACCATGGTCTGTGCAAGCACCACAATAATAAGCGCGTCCGCCTATTTATAAGGGCTAATAACCCTAGCATATGATCATAGCTCCACCAATAATACGGGCTGATAACTCGAGCATGCTCATATATCACAATAATCTCATCATACCACATGTCAATCACGTATGGTAGAGCTTAGAATAATTAAACTCTTCCATAAATAGTCTCATTTCTCATTCACCATTTCTTATCCAAAAACATTTTAAAATTAACACTTATTACGTATATATAAATCCTTTGCAAAATATCTTATAACTTACTAAAATTATCACATTCTCCCTTTTTTATACTCAATAAAATAAATTCAAATGGACATATTCAAAATAGATATACTTAATATAGTATAAAAGTATTTAAATCAAGAAATTTTCAGCATTTTTATAAACCTAACCTTTGTTGTGTTCTTAGGGTATAATTGAAGTTCTAGGACTTCAAATTGAGTGAAACTTAATTCCTTACAAAGATAAGACAAAATGCTACAAATTTTATGAAGGGATCATAGTCCAGATCATTTTCTAAAAGGGTGTAAGAAACCTAAGAACACAGACCAATAATCCAAACACGATTCAGCACAACCAGTTTTGGTATAAGGATCATAAGTTGAGCTATAGGTATTCAAATTAAACACAAGAGGATGATTTAGAAAGCTAAGAAGTAAAACTACAACTGTTATGTAGAACATAAGACATTATCTTTCCATTTTAGTGGCCAAAATGGACAATCAATTTGGATATACAAGTGAGACATCATAACAGAACCAATTTTGGTATTTAAATTATATGTTGAGATAAAAGTATTAGAATTGAACATAAGAGGATGTTTTAGAAAGCTAAGAAATAGAGCTACAACTTTCATGAAGAAGTCAGAAACGGATGCAAATCATAAAGGGGTAAAAAATGACTTACAGTCCCACCTAAGTACACCTCTAACATCAAAATTCATCAAAAACCTAGAAATGGAAAGCTTGAAAAATTGAAAAGGGAGAGAAGGTATTAGTGCACTAACCTTAAAAATGGAGCTTGAACAAGCTCAAAACCTCTACTTTTGGACTTTCTCCTTGCCTTTGTTAGAGAGTTCTCCAACCTCTTCAAAGCAGGAGAAAAAGGCATTAAACCCAAAATTAATAATAAGAAAATGAAAGAGCATGATTTAATGCATAGATTCCATGGCTAATCCTAGAATTATACTTAATAAAGCATAAAACCCAAAAGTTACAACTTACCTCCTTTAATGGCAACTCCAAAACCAAGGCTTAAGAACTCCCAATTATAGCTTCTACTAGTTAATTCTTAAGGATTAATCAAGATTCTATAATTTAATTAGGTAATTTGGTGGTATTTAGAGATAAGAAAATGAAAGAAAATGGAGGAAGTAGGAAGAAGAAAATGGCGTGGAGGGAGATGGAGATGGAGATGGAGATGGAGAAGAAAGGGAAAATGCCAGTTGGTCAAGTAGCAAAGTCAAACTTTGCTTCCTTGGTTTATGCTAAATCAATGGCCAAGATCTAGTCTTAAGTAATCTCATCCAATAGCTCTAAATATTTCTTAAATAATTTATTTTCAAATATTATCTAACTCCACAATTTAATTAAATTAACTCCTCAAAAATAATTCACCATTTATTCCTTATAATACCACAATAAAAATAATATTCCCTAGTTACCGCAATTCTCCAAAAATATTCACAAAATATCCTCTACCCATCTAAATCATGCAAACATACTCTAAAAATGTTAATTATAATATTAGACACATGTGGTAATTTTTTCGGACCGAAATAATACCAAGTCCTGGACTGATGGTACTATTCACAGAACGGTAAGCACTATTATCAACACCAAAAAAGACTCTGAAAATGGACCATTACACAATTGAGGCTTTTTATGGTGCTTAGGTTGATGTTTAACGCTTTAGAGTTTGTGTTTAAAAAGCTCAAAGTTAAGAATTTAGAAAGAAAATCCCGAGCTTATAATATTTTGAGCCTAAGAAGCTCAAAATCAACTATTGAGGCTTAAGAAATTCAAAGTTAGAAATTCAAAGAGAAAGTTTCAAGCTCATAATATTTCGAGCCTAAGAAGTTCATTATTAAGGATTAAGAAGCTCAAACTTAAAATTCATAAAGAAGATTCTAGATTGTTATATTCTAAGTTTAAGAAACTCCAAATAATTCTAAGTAAAATAAATATGAAGCTTTAAGAAGCACTGGATAAAAATCTAAAAGTTTAACAAAAAAAATATTCTGAGTCTAACATATCCGAAGCCTAAGAAGCTCTGAGGAAAATAAATGAGCATGAATAGCTCAGTCAAGGTACAAAGCTAGTTATTAAACTTAAATAGCTCAGTTAAAGTGTATGCATAAAAATCAAAAGCTTAGAAAAGGAAGAATCATGTTTTACAAAAGATTGAGCTAAATCAAAATAATAGTGTTATCTAGCAATTCAAACTCACTATAGTTTGAATTCGGACATAAATATTCATAAGTTATGGGGGAACATTTGATATAATATATATGAAAACAATGGCTAAGAGTAATTAGCCAAGTACTTAATTATAAATGGCTAAGAATTTTCCACCTACATAGTTGCAATCAAACAAAATGTTAAAGTTATGTTTCAAAGCCTAGCATCTAGATTTCTAACTATAAAAGCATCTTATTAATATACAATTTTTTATTTTTCATTATATTAATTATAAAGGACCAAAAGAGCTCTAACATAAATTATCAAAACTTGTCGGAGCAATTTTGATAGATTAACAAATAAATAAAGGGTATTAAATATATTTAATAGGGACAATTATATCGAGCATTATAAATCAATGAAGAATTTATAGTACTCAGTCAAAAAAACTATTTAAAACCCAAGATACTCATTCGGTGCTCAAAAGCATTGCCTCACACTCAAAATGGGATAATGGCTACTTTGTCTATAAATATATGCCTTAATACCATTAGAAAGGGAGAAAAAAATTGACCAATACATTCTACTTATCTTCTCATTCATTTTTACTTCTATCAAGTATGATGTGGTTTATTAAGTATATGAAGCATGTTGAATGAATTGAATGAGAAAAGGGATGCTTTTATCATGGAGATATGTATATGACATGCACGGTTCCAATAACTTGAAAAGTAAGAACTTTGAGAATATGTGTGAGGTTATGCATGCTTAGAATGTAACTATGCTTCTAGGTATGTAATTGATGCTTTAGTTGAATTAAATGGAAAAGGCATGACTTGTATGATGAAATTCACATTTATGCTAAGCCTTTTCCCTATTATTTATAAGATGTGAAATGCTGAGTACCTTTTGGCCTTGTTTGAGATTGAGGTAAGAAACGTATATGAATATATGTGTATTTTAAAGGAGAGTAAAGTTTATAACAAATTATAAATATAAATGTATGATCATTTGAATTTTTGTGTATTACCATCACAACATTGGATGTATGAGTTTTGTAAGCACCAATGGATTTTATCCTCAACTTGTCGATGTTTATCACGTGCAGTTTGTTGACCGAGAGTTTCGATTAATAGACAAAGACTAGCTTCAGAGTAGAGAGTTTCTTTTAGTAGTATTAAGTTTATGATTTAGTATTGTATTTGAAATATGGCATGTAATTACTAAGACTATTTGAGTTGCACTTAATTGAAGATTATGTATTAAGTTATCTCTAAGAAGCATTTATGATAGCATGATATGATGTATGATGAGTTATGGATTTGATTTGAGATTTTATATGTCAAATGCTTATGAGTTTCACATTTGAGAATTGATGATGGTGCATATATTGAAGTTGATATTGAGATTGATGTGTCTATATATTGGAGTTGATGATTGATTTTGAGGATGGTGAATTGGAATTGTTTTTATGTTCACAAGTCTTAATCAAGTCCAAATTTTAGGGAAAACTCATACAGTTTTTATGTATGATTTTTCTAAATATTTTCTAAGATAAAATTAAAGATGTACTAGACTTGTGACACTTGTAACACTTTTAATTCATATATCTAGATTTAAATTTGACCTGTGAACTAGATTGATGCCTCCAGCACTGAATGTAGTATCTGCCGTCTATTTCTCTAGGATTAGGCAGGGGTGTTTCAATAAAGTTTACGAATTGATTTAGGAGGTTCATTGAGTTAGAAGTTATTGGAGATTGAGTATGTCAGCATATTCTTTGCTTCGAGGAGCTTTCGATTATGCATTCTGTTTACAGAAAATCAATCGATTTAAAAAATCGAACCGAACTTATTTGACTTGACAAAAACGAATTTCAAAATATTATTGAAAAATTGCAAGAAGGGTATGTAACGAAAGCTGGTAAGATAGGGATTTCAAAATTGTCCTCACTTTACCGAAAGTAACCAGAGCTCGTTGAAAATCGTTGTCAAATGTAGTAAATCAATTTTGAATTTAATTACACTTTTGAACTAGGCCTAGATCACTTCCCATTTTAATTAACTTTACACAAATTCATATTTAATGCTATATAATCATTTCCATTATCCTGACGTCTGGCATAATCTAAAATCCGATAAAACTAGAACCTCTTTATTATAGTATAGCTATGAACAATAAATCCTATATGCCCAAGTTTAATCCATGAAGTATTCACTCTTTATGTAAAAAAACTCTTATTTCCCATTTCATAATAATAATAATAATAATAATAATAATAATAATAACTCCCAAATTTAATTTCCATTAGAAAAATGGGGCATTTGTTTTTTTTTTTCTTAAAATAAAATATTAAGATCATATTTTAATTTTGTAGAGGACTATTTGATATTTAAGTCTCTTCATGCACCTACCAAATATTGATGGAATAATATTAAATAAGGGTGAGGTTAAAGAAGGGGTTTGTGCCGACCAATTATGTAACCTTCTAATAAAAATAATACAATAAAATGAAGGGCACTCCCACTTTATATGCCAGCGCATATTGCACTATATATTGCAATGTCATTGACATTTTGCTGATTTCATAGAAGCAAAAACTGATTCAAGATATGAATTTTTTGTGCAAGTTTTATAGACTTGCAGAATAAAAGCCTACACATGCTTGACGCTGCTCAATCTAAAAAAATATTCTAAGGTTTGTCCTTTTCAGCTTTGTTTTAGTGCAGTGCACGAACCACTCCAGCCTCCATTTATATATTCTTATTCTCTCTCTCTCTCTCTCTCTCTCTCTCTCTCAATTTAAACTCAAAAGGCAAAACAATCGAGCTACAACCGTACTCAGATTTACAGCAGTATGTACTCTCCCCCCGTCCATACTCTGCTAAAAGGCAAGAATATAAAACTTTATGGTCATTTATACAATTCCCTTGGCTTAATAAATTATTGGAAATCAAATACTTTGTATCACATATAAAAACCTTGTCTTTAAAATAGAATTTAAATGGTTCGAATTCATTTGAATTGTATGATTTTAGGGTATAAGTTTTACCTACAGCGGTTTACGGAGTACTAATGGACCAACTCAATTAAAAAAAGGATTTTTTTTTTTCTTAAAAAAATATTACTTAATTGTCTTTTTTTTTTCAAGTAAATGATAAAAAATACTCTCCTCAATCAAAAAAATTATTTTTAATTGGTTTATAATAAGAGTGTTCTTTTCTTTCTGTTTTTAGAATCATTGAAATGCAAAATGAGAACAAAAACCTTTTTTTTACCTTATACTCATTTATTAGAAAGAGATACATTTCATTTTAAGACAATAACATCTTGAATTTTTAGCATAGATCCCATTGAAAACTCCAAATTCTTGAAAAATTACGAGGTGATTTCAATTTCTCAAGCCAAACTACTTTTAAATTATTGTTTTTTATGGAGTGTCTTAAATCGGAATGTCAATACAAGATGATAGTCCGAACCGGCTGAAACAATGACTAACACCTAATAATTTTTGTTTTTTTTTTCAAACTATTTCTAAATTTAAAAGTAATAAATTCTAAGTGGATAGATTTGAAACATGAGAATTAGGTAAACTATACAAATGTGTTTTCCATCTTCTAAGCACGTACACTCTAAAAGAGAGAAAAAAAATTGCAAAATGAAACTTACACAAAAATTGCAAAATGAGATATACAAACATCACAACACCATTCCCGATGAAAGTAAATAATTCCCTGAGGGATGTGCATAGCATCAGCTTTTATAGATCATTTCTGGGAATTGCTTTAACAAATAAAATAAAAGATGGCACTGAAGTTTACCATTGAAGTTTTCGTTAAATCTATTTACAGCAAAGTGACAAAATACTTTCAATAAGATCCTCTCTGGATTTTATATAGCAACTGCTGACGTTTTCCTGTAAAAGATTCGATAAGTGAAAATCTTTATAGCTTATTGTGAAATTGTATTTGCAAATTTTTGCTGTGTAAGAATTGCATGGCAGGAATTCTTAAGTTTGGTAACCGTTTTTAAAGTGTAATACTTGACCCAACCTTGTTAAAGTACAATATTTGAAGTTGGTTGGGGTGGTAGCAGCCTCGATTCTCATAAATATGAAAATATAAATTTGATATTCGGAAAGTGCAGTTCACTCGTTGAGAGAGGTGAAAAATACTTGCCTTCTATAATCCAAGAGGGATTATGGCTTCTGGTTATAATATAAAAGAAAAGTGTAACACTTAACATAAACGGTGGCTTTGCTTATAGTAAATCATAAATGTATTTACAATTTAAAATTTCATATGAGTAATATTATGAATTTTCAATAAATAAACATATTTCCATTGCCTATATATATATATATATATTGCCAAAAGAATTGAATATTATTTCTAACAACAAACACTTGTTCAGTTCAATGTCAGTTTACTTTTCACTGAACAAGTATCTGTTGTTAGAAATAATATTCAATTCTTTTGGCAATATATATATATATAGGATGTCGTATTAAAAGAAAATTCAAGAGCTCAAACAGTGACAGCTTTCTACGGTATTTTTAATTAAAAAAGAAATCAAAGTTTGCTTTAAAAAAACTAATAGAAACTAATAGTAATAGTAATACAAATACAAAAATTTTAAACAAAAACATTCGGGAAATATTTTTGACTCTCTAAGTAAAAACTAGTTCCATAACATTATATCCAGCAAGGAAATTAATAGATGCATTAAACACATCAACAACACAAAGGATATGGAAAGGAAGATTTATGAAAAGATCGAGTTTTAGAAAGATACCAATCTTTCTAATAAATAAAGCAACTCTAATAGAATAGAATCAATACTACAGAATACAATCCACTGTTAGCTTCAAACCTTTAATGCTGCTGTTTGTCTTCCACTAGAAAAGTCAATGGATTCCATTCATTTAATATGTATATGTATTGGTAAAGGTAAATAATCAAGAAGTCAAAAATCAACAGAATTCTTGCAAATTCATATACTAACTTACCAGCACAGCAAAAATTTACAAAATCTCTTTTAATTCAGATTAATAAATAAGAAAATGTAAATTATATATATATATATATATATATATATATATATAGCCATTCTTAAATAAAGTGTTTTTGTAATATCTTTATAATCTTTTTCTTGGATTTTACAGCATACTAGTTACTTTCCACTGTTGAAGATATGAGATCTCATATGCCTAATGTTAAACATAAACCCTAAAGAGATGCCAAGCAAAGAATTTATAAATTAGATTGACTTCAACCCTGAATGCTCAAAATCAGAAACTTAGACTCATTCTAGTTGCTTGAATTATTCATCCAATGATGAATAACAAAAAGTTTTGGAGACAGGACAAAATCTCATAGCTTTGATGATATGAAAATGGAAGTATAAAAAAATATATAGTCTAAAACTATAGGGAAGTAATGATTAGAATTTTTCCTAAGCATGCATGATCAGAACAAAACAAAGACATGTAACAGTCAAAATGTTTCATCATTACACCAATCTGCTTGTAATTAGCAACCTTAATTTCTGTGAAGAAAGCAACCCCCTCCTTCCTCTTTTTCTTTCCAACACACAAACAAAAACGAGGGAAAAAAGACAGATCCGTGAACAAGAAATATATGTATATCAAAATCTTGATAAGAAATGAAATCAAACAGAAACCCACCTCCAAATCTCGAAGTTGATCCAGTTGATGCAAAATGGAAGAATTTATATGCATATATGGAAGCAGAATTGAGGGGAATGAAGCCTGGTCCGAGGAAACTCTGAATCATATATAAGATTTCATAAAAGAGAGAATAATTGAAATCAAAGAAACAACAAGGTGGCCTTGAACCAGACAACATTCCCCTCAAAAGGACAGCTTCCTCAGCAAATTCTCTCTCTCTCTCTCTCTCTCTCTATAATATTTATGTTATATTTGATCTTAAATTCATCATCTTCTCGTGTTCTGATGATGAAGAGTTCAAAATATGATAGGGTTTCTGCTAAATAAGATGAAGAAATGAGAAAAAATGGTAATGATGATGAAGATAATCATTTGGTTTTACCAGAAAGAAAAGAAAAAGGAGCATGGGGTCATTTCTTGAATGCAGCATTTGTGTCTGCTCTCCTTTTGTCTGTCTCTCACTTAAATAATACTAAATAATATAACCACAAAATAGCATATATAAGCAATAGAATCTATTAAACTTCTACCCTTAGATTTGGCAATTATGGCTCACAAACCCTTTCTCTATAGTGAAAAAGGAATGGAAATCTTAATTGGTAGTGTTACTAGTTATAGTGTTATATTTACAACCCTTTTCTTGAAAAAGGATAAAAAAGTAATTTGGCATGAATAGTTAACCTGATTCTCAAGTAACTTACTTTTCACCCAAATTAAAATTTATATTATCTGCTCAAATAATTCACATACCTCAAGGGAGTAATATTCATCTTCTGTGTATGATTTAGAAAAGTAGCATTGATTTTTTTTGTCGGGTCAATATATAAATTTTCTCTATACTTTTACAAAAAAGAAAAAAAAATCGTGACACATTCAATTTTTATTTTTCCTATTAAGCATTTTAATTTATAATTTTGGATTTGTTAAACACCTAATTTAAACCATTAAATACTTTAATCTGTAAAATTAAGTCAATTAAACACTTATTAGATACTTATAAAATATAAAAGTTATTATTTCGAAAATTTTATTAACAAGGTACGGAATCAATATTTTGCATATAAAAATAAAAAATATTATAAATTGTCGTTTTTACTATAAGAAGGTATATAATTATTATAGAAAGTAAAATTTAAGGGCATAAAGTCGATTTTAAAATTGAGATTACCACGATATTTTTTTTTTTTTTTTTTGCCAAAGTTCAAAGTTAAATTATAGACTTTCTTTTATCTCTTTTCACAATAGAATGCGATATATATATATACACTAGCAGCAATGTGTGGACCTATTTCGCAACAATTGTTAAATTAATAATTAATATTTTGACAAAAAAAATATTTTTTATTATTTATATTATTTCATTATATAATGTTTATACTTGAAATTATGAAATATTACTCCTTTATTAAGCTAATGGACAACTATTACATATAAGAGTTAACAATTATTAGAACAATTAATATTACAAATCATGATCTGTTTGAGTTATTTAACTCCATTAATCTATACTTATAGCAGTGGATTAACGAAGAACTACAGTTAATCATATTTCATAACCGTCACCTCAACACAAATTGAGGATATTAGAGAACCTATGGGTTATGGTTCAGTTGGTAATGCAAGCTACGCATATAAAAAGAGCTATCGGGTTTGATTCCCACTAAATTCACCCGTGGATGAGGGGAGAAGTTTTAACTGTGACTAAACCTTGAATTGAGCGGCCCTAGTAATGGGTCTGGATACTGGTGGTTTAGAAAAAAAAAAAAAAGATATTAGAGATTCAAAAATTAATTGTTAACTAATTACAGCTAAAATATTTTTATAAAAAACATTCATGTTTCTTTTATTTCCACCTTTTCTTGATAATCTATTTTTAATCAAACTAAACGATTAATTTTAATGTTTGCCATCAGGGTTTAATTTATTGGTTTCAACATTGATATGAGGAAAGCCTTAATTAAGAAAAGGTGAATTTTTTTAATTTTATTTTTCTCAAACTAGGTGTATTAAAAATAAAAGAAATTCAAAATGCAAATTTAAAATTAGTATAACCTCAATGTCAAAAGAAACAAATTCTAATCAAATAATTGCAAATGGAAACCCATGGTATCAAAAGAAATAAATTCAAACGAAATAAACTTCAAGGGAATTAAAAGAAAAAAGAAATACAAATTTAAAAATATTTCCCAAATCTATTTTTTATGAAAAGAGAAAAGAAAAGAAAGAAAATTATGGCATCAGATTCTGAAAATGGTGACAATTGTGACAAAAGGAAAGACAATTACTTACTTTCTCATGCAATCTAACCTTATTCCATTGTCTACAATGAAACTTTAAAGTCCTATTGGATTGTACTTCTCAGCTGCTATCTCAACCGGACAAGCGGTCACATGTTTACAGTTGCCTTTCAATTATTCAAGTGACAAGTTGGGCAGCAGCTGCCTTTCCTCCTTCAATTTATTGACACATCTAGTGCACTACTGGCTATATATCCTACTCGTATTTGTTCTCACTAGAGGTGTAACTCGGTTGGAATATTCCAATTTCAATTTTAATTTTTTTTTATTTTACCAATTCATCTATTCTATTTTTTAAAATGAAAATTTTTATTATTTTCCGTTAAAGTTTTCAAAACTAAAAAAATTATTTACATTATTTGGCATAAACTATTAGATTTCAATATTAATAATACACGATGAAAAGTGATAATTATAATAAAATAATCATTCTAACGAGGATTTGTTTAAATGATTAAAGCAATAAAATTATTTTAAAAAATATATTTTTTGTAGATTCTTTAAAACTTTGAGCTACACATTTAGATTGTTGCAAGCTACAAATCGTCCAAGTGTTCGACCTCTAATAGTATCTATACGAATGAACAATAGAAAAATTCTAAAACTATTCTAAAGAACAAAAAGATTAAAGAGTATAACAGTGCTAGCTACCTTATACACTATGTTTAGTTTTGTAGCTATGAATAACAACCGTCTTCAGACTATCTTTTAAACCTTATATATAAAAACTCTGAGTCATAAATTAATTATAATGATTTATTTAAATAATTTAAATAAATAATATATAATTAATATATATATATATATATATATATATATATATATATATATATATTAAACAATTTAAATAAATAAATAAATCTAATTAAAATATTTACTTAATCTAAAATTTATCTTAATAATTTTAGACAAAATAATTAAGTTAATACTTAATAATTTAGATAAAATTATAATTAAATGTAAATTACAATTTTACTCTTAATCTTCCAAAACTTATTTGTAATCAATTTATATTTAATTTGATTTCTCGCTCACTTCTCATATTTATTCTTATATGTATGACATTCTAAGTTCTAAATATGTCGACAATAAATATAAATTAAATTAATTACTTAATATTTGAACATCAAGTGCACTGTGTAGCAATATGTCATGACTACCCAAATATTTGGAAAGTCAAAGTGGTTTAACTTAATCTTTTAACGCATGATTTGTCAGTGTAATTAATATCCCTTCATTATTTTAATATTTTAATTTAGTAATTAGGTATGAAGTGTGTCCGATTTACTAAATTATATTAGTTCTCTTAATCTTAACTATTGATTGTTCATTTGAATGAAATTTCAATTCTAATTTGCTAATTTCATTCTACCTTGTCGAAAGATTTCTTAATCAATACCAATAGAGAAAAATTAAAACATTTTTCCTGATTTAGCTAGAGTGATGAATCCTCTTTTAATCACAAAAGTATTTCAATACAGTTTATACTATTTTCAATTAATCATTGGTTATTATTCATGAATGAATAATGTAAATAAATAATCAAACATAATCATCCCTGTGAATACTCAAATTTTGAGGCTCAAAAGGCAAGTTTTGAGGCTCAAAAGGCAAGTTTTGAGAATTCTCCGGAACGAGAAAAAACTAGAAGGTCTGTCGGCCGCAGCGGTGGCAGCCGCTGCGGCCATAGCCGTTATCGCCGGCGGCGACAGCGGCTGCGATCGGCCTTTAATAACCAATTTTTAGGCTCAAAAGCCTATTTTCCCGGACTGTAAACAGCCCGGCCGGACCAAAGGCCATTTTGGAAGTTCATCAAAAATATATCAATATGGTACTTGAAACGTCCAGAAAATTACGAGGATCGCAGAACTGGTCTCGGAATATTTTTTGGAGCTCCAGAACTCCCGAAAAGCCTCCGGAAGTGGAAAAGAGAGAGAGGGCGGAACGCACCCGCCCTGGTAGGGCGGCTGCGCCCGCCCTGGCAGGGCGGTCGGACCCGCCCTGGCAGGGCAGTCGCGCCCGCCCTGGAAGGGCGATCACGCCTGCCTGGCAGGGCGGTCGTGCCCGCCCTGGCTGGCGGTCATCCCGCCCAAACCGGGCGTGATCCCGCCCAAGCAGGGCGGTTCCGCCCACCGCCCGCCCAGGCAGGGCGGTCGCGCCCGCCCTCGAGTCCATTTTTACCTATAAAATAAGGCCCAGGGCTCCGTTTTCAAGGCACAGTCTGTGTTGACGGACATTCCCTTTCTCCCTTACACTCCTTGCGTTTCTTTACTGCTTTTCTGCATTTTAATTTCTGCATTCTTGTTTGTTATTTGGTCACCTAAATTAAACCAATTAATAATTCCTTAAACAAGAAGCTGATTCTGGAGTTAAGAAGCGGTCGCCGATTAAATCAGGTATGTAAGTCGAAACTCTGCCTGTTTAATTTCGGCACTCCATGCATATTTCTCTTCTACTCCTAATAATTCTACAACTGCATAAATGCATCCATATCATCACATCGGCTCAATTATAACATGATTAAGCTAAATGCCCGGTTAATCAATAATCGTGGTATTAAAGCTTAAATCC
>CANUEP010035073.1:0-12972 GCA_947857235.1 Jatropha podagrica | reverse complement strand
GTAGAAGAGAAATATGAATGGAGTGCTGAAATTAAATAGGCAGAGTTTCGACTTACATACCTGATTTAATTGACGACCGCTTCTTAACTCCAGAATCAGCTTCTTGTTAAAGGAATTATTAATTGGTTTAATTTAGGTGACCAAATAACAAACAAGAATGCAAAAATTAAAAATGCAGAAAAGCAGTAAAGAATTGCAAGGAGCGTAAGGGAGAAAGGGAATGTCCGTCAACACAGACTGTGCCTGAAAACAGAGCCCGGGGCACAATTTTATAGGCGAAAATGGACCCGAGGGCGGGCGTGCCCGCCTGCAGGGCGGGCGTGACCGCCCTGCTTGGGCGGGATGTCCGCCCTTCCAGGGCGGGCGTGACCGCCCTGCTTGGCGGGCGTGAACGCCCGGCAGGGCAGGCGTGACCGCCCTGCTTAGGCGGGATCACGCCCTGCCAGGGCGGGCACGACCGCCCTAGCTGGGGCGGGTGCGTCCCGCCCTCTCTCTCTTTTTCACTTCCGGAGGATTTTTCGGGAGTTCCGGACCTCCAAAAAATATTCCGGGACCAGTTCTGCGATCCTCATAATTTTTTGGATGTTTCAAGTACCATATTGGCATACTTTCGATGAACTTCCAAAATGGCCTTTGGTCCGGCCGGGCTGTTTGTAGCCCGGGAAAATAGGCTTTTTAAGCCTGAAAAATTGGGTATTCACAACTAAATGCTAATCTTCTTTGTACTATGTAACAAGTTCTTCTTTACTATACATAATAAAAATATGATAAGACCTCAGGTTTTTTCACTTGATGCATCGATCCTTAAATATTATATAAGGACATGATGCATCAAGTTCTTCCAGAAGGATCTTACTTAAAATCTTCTCCTTGTCCTCCATTTAACATTCAAATGCAGTTGTAGGCTCTCCAAAGGCCTAAGCGGCCCATAGACAGTCCATCCACTCGGACATTTCTCCAAAGCCCTAAGAGGCCCATAGACAGTCCATTCGCTTGGACATTTCTCCAAAGGCCTAAGTGGCCCATAAACAGTCCATCCGCTCAGACATTTCTCCAAAGGCCTAAGTGGCCCTAGTTCTCCATCTAAGGGAACAGCTCGCCAGAAGCCTTAGCAGCCCAATTTCGCTCTAAATGAGACAGTTCGCCAATAAAAGGTAAGAAAGCCTTAAAAATTCTTCAATATAAAAAGAACAGTTCGCTAATGACCCAAGGGGTCCAGATTGTGATTACTTAACAAAATATCGACACATAGAGGCAAAGAACACTAGTTAAGCATTACAAAAATGCTCGCCAAACATGTTCGCTACACAAGGCTAACTGGCTCTAACATGGCTAAGTAAGAAAACATATTCGCCAGACAAATAAGCTCGCTAAAACATGTTCGCCCAAACCTAATTGCCCAAACATGTTCGCCCTAACCTAATCGCCCAAACATGTTCGCAAAAAATAAAGGCAAAAAACGCTAATCAAGCCTTACAGACATGTTTGCCAAATGAAAGAAGTTTTGCTGAACAAAAGATGTTTGCCAAATAAAAGATGTTCGCCAAACACATAGCAGAAGAGTTATTCAGATGGTTAAGTACAAAACGTATCCGCCAAACAGATGCTAGCTAAGTAGCTTTATCATTTGCTCAAATAGTTAAGTACGATACATTCAAAAAAATACACAAGAGATTGAAGAAACAACAAAATCATCTTTCATTAAGATAAAAATTTTTACTAAAGAAACAACAAAATCATCTTTCATTAAGATAAAAAATTTTACAAGTACAAAAGCTCCTATACTACACCTAGAAAAACTATACGAAAAATTTTTAAACTCCATGTTCAGATGGAGCTGGTGAACTGATTCCTAAGGAGGGCTGCCCTTCTTCCTCTTCGCCTTCAGCATCCTCTGGGTAAAGCTCATTCACCCATCCCAATCTATATATGGCTACCTTGCCTTTAACCAAACTAATATGTTCGTCCACAAACTTAGGCAAGCCCGAGCCAAGTCATCATCTTGAGACTCCTCCCTCCGCCTCGCCTCCTCAAGTTTAGATTACAACTCCTTCAGTCTCCCCTCTAGCTCTCCCACCTTCGCCTCTAGCCCCTTGTTCGAGTTTAGCAGCTATTAGTTCTCCTCGCGCAACTTCTCTAAGTTCAAATCATGGGAGACCAGCTCAGCTTTGTGCTGCTCATATTGGGCTTTCATAGATTCGACTGCTGCCTTCAAGGTAGCTTCCATCTCATTATGTTTCACCTCCAAATTAACATTGGCAGATTTCAACCGTTGCAACCAATCATATTGGAGAGTGGGGGCATTAATAGCTTGAAGGAGTCACTAGTTTATAAAATCATTAGTCCCCGATCATCGTAGTGCTCGAAGAAGAGCCTATCAGTAGGAAAGAGGTAGGCTTGCGCCAACTCTCGGCTTGGACCATCATCCTTAATGGTGCAATTTGATCCATACCTATTGATGAAGTATGATCGAAGGTCCACAGCCTTAGGCCTCTGGTTAGGAAGAGGTCCTGAAGGGTGAGCAGAGGCAAAAGGAGTCGATTGGTGAGCTCAAGCAGAAGGATTTTCTTCTCTTGCTCTTTTCTTTGAAGGCTTGGTAGTAGGGGCAGCAGCTGAACGTTCAACCCTTGGCTCAACTGAACTTGGTTCCATAGTTGGCTCAACAGGAGGAGGTGCATCCATAGGAATGTCATGAGTGGCTCACCGCCGCATGGCATCAGCAATCTTGGACATTTTTTAGCCCTTCGCCTTCTTAGGTGCCCTACCTGCACAAAACAAAGGAAAAAATTAAAATAAGTTAATTAATATAATCATAAACGAAAACTATTAAGGAATGAGGTATACCATGGTCAGAAAGATTTGGCCGAATGGGCCCACTAGGAGAGCAAAGAGGATAGCTATCTGCTATCACCTTTCTCAAATCAATAGATGCGAGCCCCCTAGCTTTTATAGAATCAACTACACTTTGACCATAGGTGGTAGGGGGAGGAAGCAAAGAACATTGAGGTGCGGCAAACTAGCTGTTCGGAATGCCGAACCTACTATCGAACCTTACTGAGAAAAATTTTGATTTCCAATTCTTCAAAGAAGATATCTTTAACTTCTTGGTAAAGATATTATAGTTCGCCTTCACTTAAAGAAAACAGTGGTCCTCCGACAGGCGATGGGAAAGGTGATACAACTCCCGAAGGGCGCTAGCTCTCAAGTCATGCCCATCTTCTTTAGCTAGAGCGATAATGTCATAGAGGGGCCTCAAACCATTCGCATGGAGTTGGCTTATAGTCATCTGATAATCCTTGAAGTAAGATATCAAAGACTCGGTTAAAGGTAGATGAATTTCCAAACATAAATCCTCCTCATATAGCATAAGGAAGTTTTCATCCACAGTAGAGTTGATCTGCATGTCTTCTGAAGGGCGAATCAACTTATACTCAAAAGGGATGTTATATGTGTCATAAATATCAAGCAACTCACCCTCATCTATGTCTAAAGGTATTTCTGCCACCCTAGCATTCTCTTTCTTCCCCCTAACCTCCTCTTGACCAGAATCTGCATCCCCCTCCTGAGGCTCGCCCACTAGAGATCCAAAAGGTTCGCCCTCAGGGCGTCTAGAAGATTCACCCATAGAACGTCTAGAAGACTCGTCCCCAAGGAGCTCGGCTACTACTTGAACATCCTCACTACTAGATGAACTCATAGTTTCGATCAAAGGAACAGAAGCAAACTAATAAAAGAGAAGGAAAGAAAAACTTATTGAAGCTAATAGCTCTTAGAGAGAGAAAATAAATCTAGAGAGAGATGCTTTAATGATAGGAGATGACAAAAGTAACAAATGAAAAGAAAATTACCTTTATATAGCCCAGGCAAGGCAAATGAAGGGATGCATCATGTAATGAAGCAACCTCTTGTAAGAAATCGAAACCTCGAGCTCCACAAAACCAATAATGAGCCTAAAAAAATAATACAATAAAATAAATATATATAATAAATAATAAGTAATTAAATTCATTTAGACATAAATGACCAAATAACTAAGGGGAGACTACTATTAACATATAATAATATTTTATTATAATATAACCCTAAATAGGAATCAAAATAAGACTCAGAATCGTAATCCAATTCGGACTGTTCGAACTCCAATATATATACTCAAATTTCATCCCAAAGTCGGGCTAATCACAATTATTCTCTCTCAAAATTCTGAGAGTTTAACAATAATTATATATATATATATATATATATCTACAATTTGATTGGATTTTTTAAATTTTTTTAATAGTTAAATATGTATATATTTAAGTATTTGAAAATTTAAAATTTTACTATTATCATCTATCTTATTATGTCTAATTATATTTTATTTCATTATATATATAAATTATAAATGATAATTAAATAATTTTAATAATTTACTATTATTATTATTATTTATTTTATTTTTATTTACTATTATTATAATTTATATTCAATATTATTATTTTAAAGGCTAAATATATAAGCCTCCTCCGGACTTAAGCAAAAAAGTCTCATGGCCTCTTATATTTTAAAAATGACTTGTGGCCCTAAATTTATTAATTTTTAAACAATTAGACTCCTAAACAGAGTGATAAACAAGTTATATGTCACACGCACGAATAATATGAAATTAGTATTCTAAGTGGCAAATAATTTTACCACGTTGGATCTCATCCTAAAAAAGAGGACTTTTTTATTTATTTATTTATTTTTTACATTCTTTTAATTTGAAATGTTGATTTATGTCCATAATTCAATTAATTAATAAATTAACACTTTTATTAATAATTAATTAATAATTTTAAAACTCATTTACTATTCTTTCACCATCAACACATGAATCTTTCCCAAGTACAATAGCAAAACGCCATGAACAACCAAAAATTGCTCCTCATTCCATTTTTTTTTTCAACCTGAATTCCAAACTCAATCGCAGTCCACTGTCGATGGAGATGGAATCATTGTTGTTCTTGTCGAACACATTCCTCTTGGAACCAATAGCACTGCCATTGTTAAATAAGCAAGTGGATTTTTTCTAAAAAGTCATAAAGAAATCAAGAAGCTAAGAGACATTAGTTGAAACTACCTTAGCTTCTTCATATCTAAAACTAGGGATAAGCTTTTGGTCGGTTTGGATAGTTTTTGTCTGACTCACCAATCGAATCAATCAAACCGAATATGACGTCGACTGAACCAAATTGAATCGAATTATAATATGAACCGAATAACCGAACCGATTAAATCAAAATTTAATTGTGCAGAAACCAAATTGAATCGAATTTAGATTGAAACTGATTTAACAGAACTATAATGGCCGAAATAATATAATAAAATGATTAAAATGAACCAGTTGAAAAGATGAAGATAAAAATAAATAATAATCAAGTGTAAATGAAGCTACTGCACCCGTTTTACAAATATTAATCAATCAAAACAAACTAATACAACTAAAGAAGTAGAAGGATAATCCATCAAAATAAAATGGTATCACTAAAAAAATCAGACCACCCCTTTATTCTTTCTCTTCTCTTTTTCTTTTTATTCTTGAGTTGAAAATTAAAAAGTTGTAACCACTTATGTTGAAAATTAAAATAGATGGGACTTTCCACTTTCACTTTGATGGATGTACCCACCATGCTTTCTATTAAAAAAAATTATATATGAAAAGAGGCTAAAAGACAAAAAATCTGCAAAAATCATATGGACTTTTTTTTTCAATTTTCACTATACTCGGTTGATTCGGTATTAGTGACTCTTTCTGAACCGATAACCGAGAAAATACTTTTTAATTTATACTGAATTGAACTGAAAAAATAGATCAATGTGGATTCGATTTTTGGTTCAGTTCGGTAGAATATTTTGATCTTTTATCTGAAATTCAAATAATATAAACCTTCTTCTCTCTCCTTCATTTATTTAAATTTTTTATCCAAAATCAATCAAAAAAGAAATTCAAAACCACAAGAAGAAAGAGGATACAATCCAACTTTAGTTAAAGAAACAGAGAGGTAAACGTGAAGAGAGAGAGAGAGAGAGAGATAGAAACAGAGAGGTAAACGTGAGAAGATAGAGAGATAGTTTGGGAGTTATGATATTGAGTTTTGGAAATATCCAAATCTAATATAAATTTGTGGAGAGAAAATAGGATGGGAGAGAAAAAAATAAGTTTTAATAATATATTAATTAATTTAGCAAAAAAAAACTTTTAATGATTTAAAATGTTATTTCGAAATATATTTTTATAGAGCCATGCGCAAAGGGAGAATTGTAATTTACATGCATTGCTGACTGGATTTATGAGAATATAATACTAATGATTTTGTAAGTTTAGTGGACTACAAAATCGTCATTTCTAAAGTACGAGGAGCCATAAGATTGTTTTACACAAATTCAGAGGCAATTTATGTATTCGGCTTTATTTTAAACGAATATATATAAATATGAGGCATTTAAAAATTTTTATTTTTTTGAATTTATTTTAGATAAATATATCTAGATAATTAAGATTTTGATTTACAAAGAGTATGGTTGAATTTCTTTAATAGCAAATTGCAATCTAATTTGATTGGCCAAAAAATAAGATAAAAAATATTATTTTAAACATCTTGAATTTGATTAATTATATTAATATCTAATTTAATTCAAATCCTATTCTTTCTATTATAGAATATAATTTTATTAACAAAATTTTTAAATGCTTTTATAATTTCAATTGGCTAAAAAAATAAAAACAAAATTATTATTATTTATAAATATTTAATTTAATTTATTAGCTTAGTTTCTTATTGTACTGTTAAAGTATATTTATTTACTAAAACAGATTTTAGCGAAAATTATCAACAAAATATGTAAGTTAATTATAAAAAATAAAATAAAAGCTATATGATAATTTTTATAAATTAATTTGGTATGTAAATAAAAAATAAAAGTAATTTGGCTTATAATAAAAGTTATATGATCCAATATGTTGAAGAGAATATAAATTATATATTTGATATTTAAATTGCTATTTTAAAGGGAGAATAAATATATAAATTTTTAAATAAAATATTACAGAGCAAGGCATATAATTAAAAAAATATTTTACTATACATATAAAAATCGCTATATTTATTACAATTAAATAAAAATTCATACTTTAATTAAATGAGTATAAAAAATGAGCATATAACCAACATAGTCAACGTGCATCGCATGTTAATAAAACACTAGTATTTTTAAACGTGCTTTACATGTTGTTTATGTGTAATCTTCTATTAAATTTTCTAATTAATAAATTTTTTTATTTTAATATTAAAATATATTTGTAATTTTAATATTAAGTTCAAATATCAGTTATCATTATATTATAATACTCCCTCCATATTAAAAAGATAATCCATCTTTATTTTTTAGTTTGTCCCAAAATAAATTATCTTTGAACAATATATATATATATATATATAATCTGAGGCAAAATATAATTTGAAAATATTGACGTGGAGCTTTTACCTTTTCTGTATTCTATATTTCCTATTTTTAGGAATTTTTTAGCTTTTTCTTTTTTTTAGCTTTTTTTCTTTCTTTTTCATATAAATATATAATTTTTTTTATCTCTATCTCTTATCTCCATACAATAATTATATCATACCTCATCTTTCATCAAATATTTTTAAATTTTAATCAACATCTCCACCTTTTTATATCTATATATTCAATGATTTTTCCAATAATATTAGGTCGTTTAACATCAACTATCCGCTTTATTGGCATTGAAAGTGTGGTAAAATTGTGAAACTTTATAAAATTACTACGAGGCTAAACAACTACTACGAGGCTGAATATTCACATTCATAATCTGTGGTAGAATATATATCATTAGCTTAGTTGATTCCTGTAACATGATTTTGCATGTACATGTTGATAGTTTATTTTTTACACCAAAAGTTAAACTTATGTATGCCTGATTCTTTTCAGCATTATTTTAGTTTGATAGAACATATGGTATATGCTGAAATTTTCACGTTTCTTTTGATTTGCAGACATTGAATAATAATGCAAGATCTGGATATGGTGTATTTGAGGAGGCCATGTCTTGTCAATATACTTACAAGAGTGATGTTTATAGTTTTGAAGTTATCACGTTAGAGCTTATCACGACACGTAAACCATTTGACAAGTAAAATGTTGAAATAATATAACATTATCCCATATCTTTCGATATCTCTTCCTTGCTCTCTTATTTTGATAAGAACTTAGCCATTAGTATTCACATTATAATTTTAATCATAACTCTAAGGGGCTCTATCCTGTTCTTTTGCTCATGTTATTGCCCTGTGTCCAGGCTGAGTTCATGTTTGTTTTGGGCGGATGCTTATATCTAATTTGATAATTACTGTGATTGCATTTTTTTTTAAAAGGTTTTTATTTGTAATTTTTTAATTATTTTTATTATTATTAAAAAACAACTCTACATGATTATTTAGAATCTACAAAATAACTGATTAAATTTTATAATAAGATATTGTGAATTCAAATAATTTTAAAAAATATATTGTAATTTAAATTTGAACTTTATATAATATATTCGTGAGAATTGTAGTATTAAAAATAAGAATAAAACTCTTTTTGAAAAAAAAAAAAACAATAAGCATCAAAATTATTTTAGAAATATATTATATATATGAATTTTTTTTCGATCACTTATATTTTTTTTAAACCACCATTTTAAAAGTATTAAATTGTAAAATAACATATAAATTATATTTAAATTAATAAATAAAAATATAATATATAGTAAAAAAAATAATCCACAGAATGTATGGGCCTTTGCCTAGTTTAAAAAGTAAAGCACAAATTAATAATAATACTAATAATCAAACCCTTTTAATTAAAAAATATCCTTTTTTTTCCAAAAAAAGTTAAATAATATATAATATGTAAGTTATTCCTAATTAAAATAAGTTATGGTTAATAAATAATTGCAAATTTGCAATGTTACATTTTATTTTAAAAACCATGTAAGAATTTTTTTTATTTATACCACAAGTGTCCTTAACCCATTGGTTTAAAGATAATCCTGTTTGTGCTTGTGCCACATTAGGTCTAGGGATGGCAACAAGTTGAATACCCATTTTAAAATAAATTAATTCATTTCAAACGATTATAAATTAAGCACTTGAGTTTGTTTAGAAATTTATATATCTAAATTCACCCGAACCCGATTATAATTATCTTTTTAAATGTCTAAATGCATTTGAATACTCATTTAGCATTCAAAATATTTTTTAATTTTATTTTTCAAAATGAAAAGTAAAATTTATAAAATTGGCTTAATAAAATATATTATAAATATTAAATAATTAATTATAATTAAAGAGGTGCATATATATAGTTTTTTTTCCTAATTAACTTAAATATTTTTAAAATATTAATTAAAAGGATAATAAATACTAGAGTTCTTAAACCTGACCTGAACACCAACCGAAATCAATACTAATAGTAACAATATTACAAGAATCCATCCGAAACTCATTTATCACTATCTGAAACCACAGAAATCGGATTGGATTTGATACACACCGAGCTAGGTAAAATTGTCATCTCTAGTTAGGTCCATAAGAGGAAAATACTACCAAGGAGAATTTTCTCCATTCAAAAGAATTGAACACAAGATCATATACTTAAGGGAGTCTAAATCATTTTCATTGAGATAACTTCATTGGTAAAATATTTAAGAATTTTATAACATCATTTGTTGTCTTAAAATTTAAATTACAAAAAGGAAAAAATATATTCTTGCGAAATAAAAGAAGAAAAGAAATTAGAGATGCCTTGCATGAAGAGAAGAAATTGTTTACTAGTGAAAGATGAACATGTCATCCTTGAAATAATAAACGTGAAATTATTTATGTCCTTGAGATCTATAATGTATATAAAAGTATGAAAAGAAATATTGGCTTTCTAAAATGCTCTTATCGACTTTTAAGTTTAATGACTGATTAAAATATTATTAGAGACAATTTAATTTTATTTTAATTAATAAATTTTTAATTTTCTATTTGAATGTAAATTCTATTAGAAAGTTTAATTTAACTCTAAATAGGAAATAAATATAATAATATTGGTTATGTTAATATTAGATGGGGTAGAAAAGGTGTCATGGTATTGTTGATAGGTTATATTACCTATTTTATTATTTGTGAAATGTTATATTAATATTATAATTTAATCTCATTCTAATTAAAAATTTATCCACCACTATGTATATTTTCCGTATTAGTTATTTTTTACTATCAAGAATTTGTTACTTTTATCTATGAAGAATTACTACATCAAAATTTTACTAATTTAGATCTAATATGGAGCTCGCAATCATTTCTTCTTTTTGTGGTAAGTATAATCTCATTGTATGAATTGATACCATAATCTTTACCGGCTTATTTTCACCCAAGGTCCCTTAATTTAGAGGTTAATCACTTTAAAGTGTCTCATCTTAAAATTGTATCTTAAAACTCTCTGAAATTTTGTCTTTGTAACACAAAAGAGACTTAGGCGAATTTTCGGCAAAAAAAAATAAAAAATATGACATGGCATTATTATGAGACCCATTTTTTTACACACGGAATTTGATGTGGAAAAAGAATTTCAACTCAGCTGCATGAGTGGATGCCACGTGGACAAATATGTAAACTTCCTATTTTGTTCTTAAAATTGCACATTTCATGTTACCCTTCTCTCTTATTCCCTCTCCCTCTTTCTCTTTCTCTTTCTTTTTTTCTTTTCTTTTCATTTTCCTTTCTTTTCCTTCTCTACTTTATTACTGTCCTCAATGTCCTACTGAACTTCTTCATTGATCTTCTCTCTCTCTCTCTCTCTCACACACACACACACACACACACACATATTCACATAGTTTATTATCCAGTACAAGTCAACAAATAAGCCATATAAACTGGCTTCGACCTGAATCTGTCGCAAGACCTGACTCGTAGCTTCTTTCATCTATCTTAATATACAATACAATCGCTACCATGGACTCACAATCTGTAAGTCTTCAAATCTCCCTTGCATTAATCTTACCCTACATGATATCATTTTGTTAGAACCCTGAGTCTTAAAACTTGTAAGTCTTCAAATCTCCATTGCTTGTATTGCCTAATTTCGCTTTGAGATCACCTTGACTAAGCTTGCTTGTGTTTTTGTGTTTTTGGTCACTCTATTTTGGTATGAGATTTCAATTTCTACAGTTTTAATTTTGGTTTCTGCAGTTTTAATTTGGTAAATGAGTATGATTTGAATCTGATTTAAAAATTTAACAGAAAAAATAAGAAAAATAGAACCCTAGTGTGAACAACTAGGGTTTGGAAGGAGAAAGAAAGTTAGGAAGATGGTGGTAATAGTGTTTTTTATGTTGCTGGTTGAAGTCAAAGGAGCTAGTTTTGGTGGTATTGAAGGTGTGGTGGTGATGGTTTGCTGGTGAAGAGAGAGAGGTAGTAGATTTGGATATTATTAGCAAAAAAATAGGAAGTTTACATATTTGTTCATGTGGAATCCACTCATACGCTGAGTTGGAATTCTTTTTTCCACATCAAATTTCACGTGTAAAAAAATAGGTTCCACAATAATTTCATGTCAGATTTTCGATTATTTTTTACCGAAAACATGCCTAAGTCCCTTTTGTATTACAAACACTAAAGTTCAGAAAGTTTTAAGATACAATTTTAAGATAAGGCACCTTAAAGTGATTACCCTCTAAATTGAGGGACATTGGGTAAAAATAAGCCAATCTTTACCCTTAAGTGTTTTATATATTGTTAACTATGTATTCATTTTATATTTTAACTCTCTCTATTTACAAATTTAATAAAATAATTTTTATTTATATTTCTTATAATGGAAGATGAACGTAAAGGATTTCCTATTAGTTATAAATTTCTTATTCATATCTCTTTGATTTCAAGTATCGCAATATTTTGCTACTTAATAAGAATGTTAGTTTAATTAAGGCTTGGGTAAGGTTAGATTCGCTGCTTATGGTTAGAGTCATTTTAAATAAAAAAGTATTTCTTCATTTTCTAAATCATAATGTAACTCTAATAAAAATTTAAGGATAAAATTTTTTAAAAAAATTCTACTAGTCTAAATAAATAAAAAATTTCAATTAGGTTCAGAATTAGAACTATACTCCACTATATAAGGAACAATACAAAAGGTAAAGTTGATTATTATTTACTCTTTTTTAAATACATTGTAATTTGGCCATTTAGTATACTTGTGGTGTTTTGAAACTCAATAAGTGAAAAAGCCAAAATTAAACATGTATTTTCAAATACTAAAGTAAATTAAGCATGTAACCTTACTCTAAATACTTGTACATTGTTTTGTCAATATTATATTTTTATTTGATTTAATTATCATATAATTTTTTTCAACTTATAATTTTTTTAGTTTATTCAATTCCTTGAAATAAATTAATAATTATTTTGAACTATTAAATATTTTAAAAAAAAATATAATGTAAGATCTCTTGTCTCTCATGACAAGTGTTGGTTCTATGTTTTTTGTCCTTAATTCGCAAAGTATAGCTATGAATATTGGTGAGGGATCGAGGTAGTAGTGGTGATATCCCACAATCTTTAGTTGAAATCTATGCACATTTAATGTTGAATGAGCAATAGGTGGAACATGAACAAACTAAGGAGGGTGCATTAGTTGAGAAGGAGGAGCGATAGTGGTGTGTTGCATCTCTTTTGAGTTCCCGCAAGTATACGGATCGCAACGTAGTAATAAAAAGATCGATCCGACGAGGAACGGGTTAGGTCCACTTGCTACTTTACTCTTAATGCTATGTTTACAGAAATATGAGTAGAGAATAATTCTATCTAATTTCTAGGTATACTAAAACTAAGTATTATTTAACACTAGAGATAGGTGTATAGTAATGTACTTAGAATAATTAATCATACACAGGAT
>CANUEP010034999.1:0-11834 GCA_947857235.1 Jatropha podagrica | reverse complement strand
GATCCTCGTAATTTTCCGGACGTTTCAAGTACCATATTGGCATATTTCTGATGAACTTCCAAAATGGCCTTTGGTCCGGCCGGGCTGTTTGCAGTCCGGAAAAATAGGCTTTTGAGCCTGAAAAAATTGAGTGTTCACATTGACGAGGGGGTAAATTTGAACGTGCGGTATTGGCTTTATTAATGTTAGGCAAAAATTTGCTAAGGCAGATAAATGTGCTATTATGATGGGTTATTTTGTTATACGAATTGGGTCTTATATTAAAGTATGGGATCCTGTCAATCTTGTTTATGATATTTTAGAGGGAGAGAGGAACACTCGCATTGATATGGATGTTATGCACCATATAAAGATAGTAGAAAAAGTAGGTTGTACGTTTCGTCTGGTGAGACATAAAATTGAGGATAATGATGAGAGTGATAATAAGGAGGGGGATGATATTAATATGCAAGAGGATATTCCACATGCCACTCTTGGTTTGGCTACTTTTTTCGATGTAGGTACATTTGAAGCTGGTCCATCTTTTCAAGGAACATTCGACTTATCCAATGAAGAAGTTCTTGCACGTATAATGTCTAGAATGGACATGTTCGATGCTCATTTTCAGACGATGGAGACCATGATTTCTTACCGGTTCTAATCTATAAAGGTTATGCATAGGAGTCTTGAGTCTCGCATAGATACCATGCAAGACCAATATTTGGATTAATAGCTAGCTCTAGATGGCGATGCAGTTGCTGCAGCCACATCCGCGTCCACCACTTGTAGAATGATTGTTTTTATTTTATTTTGTTTAATTTTTAATGTCTCTTATTTTATTGAACTAACTTCTGTTTATTAGTTTTTTAGACCTATTCCTACTTATATCAAGAATTTCAGGTATTTTTGTGCTTGTGTTTTTTCTCTTATTTAGTATTTCTTTTTTGCAGATTAACATTTTTCGACACCAAGCTATTATTGCATTTTCTCCTTGGTTCTTATTTTATTTTTCAATAAAATGGTGATAATGGTTTCTTTGCCCTCTTATTTTGACAATATGATAAGTTTAGGAATTTGATTTTAGGCACATTGGGAATTATGTGCTAGACAAGTTTGGGGAAGAAACATTTTAGTTAAAATTTTAATTTTTTTTTGTTTTGCTTTTTTTTTTTTTTTTTTTGTAGCATGATATAGTTGGAATAATTATAAGCAAACTTGGAAATTATCATAATTTAATAACTTGTGATGAATTTAGTTGCTCAAAGCTATTTGCTTTTAAGCTTAAATTTTAATTTTTGACTTAACATGATTCTTTGATTTAACTATTTTTTTTAAGGTCATGAACCTCAATTTGTGATTTTTATGGTATATAGGTATGTTTGAATCAAAATTAATTTAACCCTAGCGTTCTTAGAACAAATTAAAACTCCCTTTGAGGCACAATTTTAAACGTTTACATTTAGGAAGAGATGATTTAGGTATTCTTTGTTGAACTTCATATTTAGCCTATGCCATCCTAAGTTTAATTATGACCTTTGCAACCAATTTGAAGCCTATATCTAAATTTTATTATTGTACCATCTGTTTAACCTAGCCACTAAACCAAGTTCAAATCTTTACCCTAAGTACAAGAATGTATAATTATGGGATTTAGCTACATTAAAATGTAAACAAAAAAAAGAATAAAAAGAGAGTTAATTAATTGATGCTCGCAATTAGAGGAAGAAAAAAAGACCACACCATGAAATAAAAAGTAATCAAAATTCAAATTTGGGGAATTATAGCAAGGAAGTATTATTAAAAGTATTAATATTAAGAAAATGAGTCCTTGCCGAAATATCTCTAATGCTTTTCTAGTAAAGTACTTCAAAGAAATTCCTTCTTGTTAAAAAACATATATATGTTTTGATGTAATGAAAATCTTGATATTATGCGTTCTTTGTGTTTTTTTTTTTGGTTTACATTTTATCCTCTTTCTTTGTTTAGCTAAATTATACCCGTAAAACCCCATTACAATCTTAATAAAAGACCTTTTGATCTTTTTAATTGTATAACATTTAAATTGTGGAGAAAGGTTGACTAATCTTGCCTATGGAATGTTGAATTCATATTGTTAAACATCTTATTTAAGGGTTAATAATTTTTGTGAAAATTCATATTCTATTTATTATACTTTGAACAATTATTGGTGTTAAAATTTTTTATTAACTTATATTTAAATTAAAGAGTGTGCTTTGTTGAGAATTGAATTTTTGCAAAAAAATTATTAGTATAGGAAACACTTGATGTATTCTCATGTAAATGACTCTCGATATTTTTGAGATTGTGAATAATTGTTCCAACCACACTAAGCTAGTTTTGTTAGTTTGTTTAGTTTTTGCTTTTATTGCTTGAGGACAAGCAATGGTTTAAGTTTGGAGAATTTTTTATAGTATTTTTAATATAATTTTTGTTAGAATTTTTAGTATTTTTTTGTTACTTTAATTAGTTTTTATTTAGTTTTATTTATGTTTTCATTTTAAGCTTCATTGAATCACATTTCACTTGATCTTGAGTAATTTTGTAGGTTTTTGATTGGAAACCAGCCAAAAATGCAAAAAAAAAAAGTGAAACTCTCAAAGTCTGGCATGCCCTGAGCGTGTAGTATAGCACCTCCGTGCTAAACTCAAAGGAAAACAACGCAGAGACTCAAAGTCTAGCATGCCCAAGCCATGCCAAAAGGCACCCGTGCCATAGAGAAATGTCGATCTCACAGCGTACTCAACTGGGCACAGCCCGTGCTAGCTTCATACTGGAGACTCAATACCTAGCATGCCTAAACCGTGCTACCTAATATGCCCGTGCTGACTGGTTGACTTCATATTGGGCCAAAAACGATAAACTCTAGCCTATGCCGCTTGGATGGATTCGTATGAGATGTTTTTCTAACGTGCAAACCAAGTTTAAACCCTATCAAGTCATTGGAAGAATCCTAAATTGGAAGAAATACAAATCCTAAATAGTATCCTATTTTCAAATGATTTCTTCCTCATTAGAGATTCATTTTCTTAATCAAATTTGGAAATTCCTCAACGAGTCTATTTAAAGAGTTAGACTAGTTAGGTTAGAGACATCTTTTTTTGGATATTTTGATCTATGCATCTCTTGTTCTGTACATTGTTTTCTCTCTTTTTAAGATTCAAGAGTTCAAGTTGGTGTGAAGATTCATGGAAACCGCTCAAGCCAATCATTAACTAATTTTTATTTCTAAACTCTTTTTTTGTTTATTATTCTTTATGGGATTATTTACAAATATTATTGAGTTTGATTTATTTACTATGTCCTAAACCTCTTTACTAGGGATATGATGTAGCTTAAATTCAACACCAGTTTATAATATTAGATTTGATTTTCTTTATTCAAGTAAAGTTTATTATTGATCTTAATGCTTCTAGACAAAGTTTCTCCCCTAGATTAACTTGTTTCATTAATCACTATCGAGAGAATGGTTTTTTATATGAACAGGGTAATAAATTTCGTGGCAATAACAACTTGATGCAAGAGCTAGATGGTTTTACTCGTGGGAGGTTTTCATAAAATTAAAAGATTTAATTTGTAAATTCCTGAATAATCATAGAACTTAATGATTTAATTTATGTTTGGTTGCACCATTGAGAGATGGGTAGTTGAATTGGGTTAAAATAGCTAATAAAAGATTGAGAGAGCTTATTAGCGAGTTTAGGGTATTTCTCCTTCTTGGATAATTAAAATTAATTATCAAACTAATAGGATAAACTAGATAGAGTTAGATGAAGTCAAAATCGCTACTATATTTTAAATCTTGATTTCTTTCCAACAACTTATTGCTTAATCCATTCTCTTTGTTTGTCTTTAATTCTTTTATTTTCAAATACACTCTCATTATTGTCGTTTAAATAATAGTAGGTTAACATAATTTTGGTACTTGGTATACAATTTTCATAAGATAATACTCTACTTACTCTTTATTAGTTATTTGCAACTTTATGCACTTGCAAAAAAGTGCTGTCAATTGCAATAATTTGCGCTCTTGCCCAACAATCATGTGTAGAAGGAGAAGGGATGTAGTTTATCTTAGGAATAAAACTTGAAAAGGAAAAAAATAAGCCAAAACTGGATAAAAAATCGAAAACTTACTACTTGTTCAATTTTCAGAATTTAAGGCAAAATATTTACCATAAATAATTTCTCTATGTTCTTCACTAAATTTCTCATAGCCATTTTCTCTAGTTCTTGCAAACAAAATTCCCTTTTCTTCTTCTTTTTATATGCCCTAACTTTCGCCTGAGTCTCCATTATGATTTTTCGACTTAACAGGCTGACTTTTTTTTCCTTTATTTTTTACATGGCTATAATTTCAACTCGCAATGATGATATTATCATAAAGTTCTTAATTCTTAACAAATATTTCAATCTAGTATGATTACCACTTCATTACAATCTCAAGACTATTCACTTGTTATTGATTGGCCATTTTAGGTTTTTCAATCAAATATTTTCTCTCAATTTTTCTTAATTTTTGCTTAAGCAAATGTTGTTCGCTTAGCGGGAACACATATCTTTCCATTTTTATTTTAAATTTTATTCTCCGGTAGGCTCAAATCCAACTATTTTTGAAAAACCAAGTATCTAGCAAAAACAAGCTTCCAATATTGATGAGATCAAAACTCTTCATGTTTAGGGTTATTCTCTTTCTTTAATGCATCGTCTAATAGAATTAAAAGAAGATTAAGCTATCATTCACCACATACTTTCTCTTATTCAACTTTTTTTTCTCTTCTTTTTTTTCCCCTCTTTCTCTTTCTCTCTTTCGAAGATGCTCCCTTGAAGAAAAATAAAGCCTGTATTTTAGATGAGATTTTAACACTTTCACATATAATTTTTCTTGTGATATTCTCATTTCAAGTTTTACCTCTCATCATTCTATTTACCCTCATCATAGTAAGTATGAATTTATACTAACTTTTTTCTTTCATATCAAATTCTATTTTGAGCCCATTAGTTAGCATTATTTTCTTTGTTCTTCTTTTTTTTTTTTTTCTCTCTCAATCAATTTTTGGGTCAAGCAAAAATTATTAATGAAGTAATACTCAAAATAAGATAAATAAATTTATTTGAAATTAAAAGCTAAACTGACATAAACTTTGTGTAAAAAAAGAAAGGAATACATAAAACAACTATCATAAAGTAATTTTAGCTTCTTTCTTGCAACTTTCACTTAGCATACCCCTAGTATGCTTCTCATATCAACTATTATCTTAGCTCTCCTTAGGATCTGGGATAGGACTAGAGTCAATCAAGTTTTGGACTTCATGTTTGAGACGAAAGCATTGATTGATATGATGGCTAGGATTCTGGGGAAAAAGACAGTATACATCAAGATTAAAATTCTTGGGTGAGGGATTAGGTATAGGTTTCTTGTCTAAAGGTTGGATAGACCTTCCTCTCTCAAGTCTTCATAAACCACTATTAGAGCCTTATCCAAATTCGAGAATCTCCTTTGTTGGCTAGTGAAATTCACTTCAATTGAATTTTGCTTTCTTGAATAAGTACCACCTTCTGTAATATAATTTTCCCATCATGCAACATGTCCTTAATATGATCTCCTAACTTGTAAAGCTGATTGAAATTCTCAAAAGGAATAAAACATAATTTCTCAAAAATAGGCCTAATCATAGCCTTGACAAAAATCTTTATTTGTTCTTCAACATTGGGCCTATTCCTTATTTTTGATGCCTTACTACACCACCCTGTCATGTAATCAACAAAAGATTCATCATGTTTCTAGCGGGTAGTTTTGAGATTGCTCAATGTCAAATCCAACTGAGTAATATATTCATACTATTTTATGTACTTATGAGACAGTTCATTCCAATCTTCTTTTACCTTCTTATCAAGATAACGGTACCAATTTATAGCAACATCTAATAATGACAAAGGAAACAACCTCAGAATTTGAAATTCAGACAATTGAGTAGCACCTATCGGTGGACATTGTCTTAGATGTGTGTTCAAATCTCCTGCAACATCAAAGTTAATCAAATATGGCATCTTGAAAGATTTGGCAATGTTTCACTGTCTCTACATTTGAAGTTATCTAAGTTAGCCAAGGGACTAAAAACCTTTATTGTTCAGCATGAGTTGAAAATTTTCAAATTATTTAGCTAAAATCTGAACTTTCTTAGTTTAAGCCAAAGGTTGGGTCATATTTTGATGAAACTATTCTTCATTTTATCACTCCTCCATTTCCTCTTCTTATTACAAATCAAGACCTTACCCTTTTATCTCTCCTATTGAATCCTCTCCTTCTTGGTTGTTAACTGACTTGCTTAGACTAGACTGCCTCAATTTTTCATTCATTGACACTAATTGTTCTTGCATAGCTGCTAGCTTAGGTTCTATGATGCTATTAATCATTTTCTTTAACTGCTCAACTGTCATCTCCATTCATCCTTAGTTAGGGGTAAGCCAATTTGAATATGGAAGAAAAAGCTAAATGGGCTCAAGGTTGGCTTGGATATGGTGAATTGGTGGATGAAATAATGTTTATGGTTATTATTGGGCGCAAGTATATCAGTGGATGTTTTGTTGTCATCTTTACTAATTGATCTTCAATTCTTAGCAAAAAAAGATGCTAACTTAAAAAACTCATCTTGGAAACAATGATGGTTGTTAAAGCAAAAAGAGTTAGTATGATAGAATGTATGCATGAATGCACTTTTACTGATCAAGCATAATAAGAAGTATATAGCGCCCTTCTAACCTTATTTCTTCCACACATGTAATAAGTTAAAGTCGGATTGCTATCTTAGGATTTAGGTTTGGGCCCAAGAACCAAACATGGGGAACTTGGGCTTAGTTAGGACTCTCAAATGGATCAAAAAATTTATGCCCTAATACTTTTAAAAATAAAAGCCCATTTTTTAAATGTTCACTTGTAAATCCAAAAATGGCGTAAGGCCTATGGATTACTTTTAATTTGCAAACATATTTAAAAATAATGGGCCATAGCAAGTAACACATCAACTTGGAAGTCCTAAGGAAAATTTCTAAGGTAATTACATGGGGTTTGGATGGCTTATAAGGCTTGGGTTCCTATAAGTGAGAATTAGATAAAATCCTGCTATTGAGTTTTTTTATTTAACCCAAAGGTACAAATGGACTTGTCCAATTCTTTTTATACCTAAAGGTAAGTGCTTATAGATTATATGGGCCAACTATGGAATCAAGAGGTTGGATGGAGCTAAAGATTCCTTTCGCCAACCCATATCGGAGGGTTTTAAGGACAAGGGTGCTTATGTGCAAGTGTTTTGATGTAGGGCCTAAAAATTAAAGTCAACCCAAAATTAAATAAAGCAACTAATCAAAACCAACTTCTCTATCCCTCATCGAAATAGGTTAAGGCTCACCCAAAGAATAAGAGTCACCCCCCCGATAAAATCTAGGACAATTGTCGCGTAGCGATTGGAATCCTCATAAAGAGCCCAACTGCTAAACCAGAGTCTGGATAAGGAAGTTAGGAGTGGGCTTGGGAAGGTGTCTGGTACCCAAGCCCTCCTGGCCATAGCGCCGTTCTCAACTTTTTTTGTTTATCTAAGTAAGAGTTGATTTTAATTTTTAAACCTAATTACTTAAAAAAAATCTTTTCGAAAACATTTTAATTTTGAAAATCAAAAGACTGTTTTTTCTTTTTTCATATTGATATGGCACAATCAAAAACATAAAAAAATTAAACATCTATAACAACTAATTAAACATACAAAGAAAGGAGGAGGAGAAAAGAATTACATCCCCAAACAGTAAACAAACCTATAACTAATTAATTACATCTTTAAAAATATCCTACAACTAATTAATTAAATGAGTAAATAAATAAATAATTTAATCAAACAATCCTAGCCATTCATCAAATAGATATAACATACAACATTAACTATTAATATAATAATTATGTACAATACTTAAATAAATAATAAAGTCTCAGTCAATTAAATATAATTACAAAAATAAGACAAAAATAAAAATAATTTAAATTATGATGCAAGTAAGCAATTAATACAAGTTAAATTAAAATTATCATAAATCAGCTAATAAAATCATTTAAAATCAAATAAAGAATATAAATTATATTAAAAAAATATTCAAAAGGTTAGAATTAAGATAAATAAAAAAATTTAATATAACAAAATGAATAATATAAAATTAAATAATAAAGACATTCAAAACTATCAATTGATATACTGCTTCTGATCAACTGATGCATAAAGACTTGCTACTAGTATGTAAGACTTAACAATAGGTGTGCAAGCATCTTACATACTAGTGTGTATCTAATAAACAAAAGAGCAGCGGGTGCGTAAAGAATTGTTATTGGTGCATAAGGCTTAACAACATGTCTATAAGCCTCTTACGTACTAGTATATGTACGATACAAATAAAATGAGTTTCAACGATTTCTAAGGATAAAAACCATTCAATTAAGCCACAAAACTCAAATTCTTCATTCATATTAATACCAAATTAATTTGAAACATCTTAGGTTTGTTTTTAGAATAAAAATCATGTTTAAACAATTATTTTCATAAGAATCAAATTTAAAAAAAATATATATGTATAAGAATATCAATGAACTCTATCAAAATTACCTAAGAAAGTCAAATAACTTTGGTTTATATTAAACTTTTGAGTTTGAGAACTCATAATTTAAACATTTACTAGGTGTTTTCCCTTATTCTTAAAAATCAAAGGATATAAACCATAAATATAACTAATAAGATTATATGATGCTCTCAGTTTGCGATTAATTCATACCTTTTAATCAATTCTTGAATTGATTCTAGCGTTTTCTTCATTGTTTGCTATCATTTTCTTTCTTTGCTGCATTTTTTTTCTTTTCTTTATTTTTGCCCTCTCTTTTTTTCACATTCATGTAACACTTGCTGCTGATCCTAAAGGACCTGAGGACGAGCGCCACATTTGGTGCTAGAGCACCGTTTTATCCTACTTAAAAGTTCTAATTCATGTATTATGAAATAACCCGTTAATTTATTTTTATAAAATTTTGAATTAAAATTTAATTATAAATTTTCACCAATGAGAATTAGCAGAAAAATAATATTTTATACCGCAAACCGAACCCGAAAACCAAATTTAAATAGTTAAACTCGATTGAAAATCTCAAAATCAACGAAAAATCAGACTGAATTAATAAAATGGACCGAATTAATTAAAATTAGATCCGAATCGGATATTTTTGAAAAATACTATGCGTTACTATTTTTTTCTCCCGGCAACTTACTTGGACAGTTTATTTTTATTAACAATTAAAAACTTTATTATTTTGTTTTTATTTAATAATAATAATAATAATAATTAAAAAAAAAAAAAAATTTCCTCTTCTCTCTTTCTCTCTTCCCGCCCGCCCTTCTTCCCCGATCTTCCCTCTCCCTTCTCCTTCGATCGCAGTCTGCGATTTGTGTCCAGAAGAGTTTCCGACCACTGTTCGGCAGAAGCAAGGGGGCGAGGCCTCTCTCTCTCGATGCTGGACCTGCTCAGCCTCTTTCTCTCGCACTAGTCTCCTTCTCTGTCTCTCTCGTTCTTCACCGCGCGACAGGCCCTCCTCCCTTTCTCCTTTACGTTTCCGGCCAACCGGCCATGGAATCTGATGATTGAGCACTTCAATCTCAAGAGCTCGATGAGAGGAGCTCGTTTATAGTCTTGGTTGTTCGATTTGAGCTTGAATCGATGAAGAACGAGAGTTGAAACCTTCTCATGTTCTGCGTTTCGGTTTCCCAATCATCTATGCCGATTCCAGCGGTTCTGTTCTAGGCTTCAAGGAGGGTCTCAATCGACTCTTTATAGCCTTTGGATCGTTTTTCCTCTTTCCGTTCAGTCGGCTGGGCACAGAAAATGAAACCACCATTGATGGTGGCGTGGAGGTACTGTCGAGCTTGATCCAGTCCTTTAAAGGACCGATCTGGCCAAATTAACACCGGAAATATAATCTACGCTGAAGTTCGAGCCAAGTGGTGATGTTTTTGTAGAATTCTTGGTCGTTTGGGTTTCCGGCCACCGTTCACGGCGGCGTCTATGGCGTTGCGGTGACCGGCCGGCGGCGGTCCGGCGAGATACCCAAAGAGGCAGAATGCTGCATTTCACACACTGAGTCCGAATCGCGATCGGTATATTTTACAGTTAATTTTACATTATCACCGCAAATTTGAATTTGACAATTAATTGAGTAGTATCATTTAGTTTGTTTAATTTATAGTTAAGCAAATTAAATAAAAATATAATGCGAATTGGATTACTAGATTATTGATGAAATGAACACGAATCTGAAGTGCGATTGTTAATCGGTATAAACTATGTTTTAGTCACTTAATTTCAATATAAAGTTCAAATTAGAAATTTATTAATGTTAGATTAAATTGACTTAATTATAATTAAGTAAACTACATGAAAGTTACTTGTGAAATAAATTTCCAAATTTATTAGTGAAATTAGCCAATTTAAATGGATTACAAACAAAAGTGATAAGGATTTATGAATTGGGAAAAATGTAGAGTAAAGACAGTTGAATTGTTAAGGGTAGAACAATATACATACCGGAATTAAAATTTGAGTGAGATTGAGATTGGTGGATGGGGTATGACTGTGAAATTGCTCGATGGAGGAGCTATGTATTGTGATGTGTAAAATTCATGCAGTTTAATTTACAAAGGTGATATTGTCGAATTTTTGACAGAAAATAAAAATTTGCTTAGAGACAAAATCTATTATAGTAAACAATGAATTGTAATATTAAATAAAGAAATAAATTGATAAATAAATCATATGGTATTTATTTGGTGAAATAATTAAGTATATGAAAATGTATATAAATGAATTTAGAAAATATATAAAAGCTTATTTAAGTGGAATTATAAAACTAATTATTAAATTAACTTGAAAAATAAAATATGATTTCTAAGGGAATATCATTTTAATTAAATGATTGTAATTGATTTACTTTAAAAGTATAAACAATAACATTTGATGAAAGTAGAGTATAAATAGATACTATGAATAAAACGATAATAAATGACTGAATATGAAATGTAATTTGATATTAGGTTGAGGAAGCTCAATAAACTGTTGTGGAAGTCGAGTTAATCTGTGGAAATTAACTTCTTACTTTTAAGTGAGTAATAAAATATAATGTTTTACTAAATTCATTACAGCATAATTTACTTTATGCATTGTACTTATTATTGTTAAATTCTTGCATACCTAGTATGTGGATGAATGGTTATACAATGATGAATGTTGTGAATAATTGGTTGTACATGATGATATGTGGTTGTTGTGAGAGTTGGGACGACGTGAATCACCTGGGTTGAGAGCACGGGCATGGTGAGAATGCTGTCGGTGGGCCATAAGCGGTGGGAGTGGCGCCCCCCCCCCCCCCCTCCCGCCCTTGTGCACTCTGGATGATGACACGTGTCATGGAAAAATATTTTTGCAAAGAAATTATTTTGCGAAAAATGTTTTATCTGTTTATGATTTTGCCCGAATGGGGGTGGGCTTCCTGGGTGCACAAGTCGCAGGACCATGGAATCACATGATGTGATATGATGGATATCAAAGCATGCTTGGGAGAGAGCATAGTCCTGTTAAGGTGATTTCACTGACTAACACCACTTGATGTGCATATGGTTGCAGTTGTTTGTGGGTGATAGATTGACATTGTGTGAATGGAGAGTGTTCATTCAAAATGCCTTATCTATCATTTGTGTGAATGTGTGAGTTTAGTATTATATGTTATTATTCACTGAGTTTTATACTCACCCCCCTTT